>JABWPP010000049.1:64368181-64375681 GCA_016920855.1 Puya raimondii
GCCGTTTCGTTGTTCGGCCTTTGTCGAGCAATATCATCGCATGTATTCACTATTTTTATAGGTTTTCTATGCTTGCGACTGGTCCTGTCGCAGTGGGGCTGTGAGCACGGCCTCCGTTACGTCGTTACCTATCCGCTGGTGCTTGCGGAAGGTCGTGCGGACGAATGGAGTGCTCGAACGGCCTTAATTATGCTTGCTTTATGTATGTAATTGTTGCTTGTTTTGGGACTTTGGTGATTTTGGCAGCGGCAGCAAGAGCATGATCCTTGAGGCCCTGTGGACTGGTTGTCCAACCCCTTCGCCCTTCGCGGAGATTCGGGTTTATTTTCGGTGCGTTTTTCGATGAAATAGTCGGCGAAACGCGTGTTTCTAGTCGTGCGATTCACTTGCGGGTTTTGCGAGTGACTTGGCTTCGTCATTTAGCCTCGTTGGCTGTTCCTCATCGCTGTCCCGAAGTTCCGAGGACAGCGGATGAGTGACAAAGGGTTCTGGTGCCAAATCGGCATTTTTCTAGAACCCGGGAAGCCGTTTCGGGTGCGTTTGTGTTCGTGGCACCCCGAGCTTGTGCTCGCTGTTCCGTCACTATGGTTTGTGTGTTTGGGGACAGCGGAGGACTTGGTTTGGCTGTTGGTACCCCTGTGGGGCTTAGCGTGGTTTCGGGATCGTCCCGGTGGGTTTTCCGGCCGATCCTTCGGTTTCGGGATGTGAGAGCTATGTGTTTAGTGTCGACTTGGTGGACCTTGACCCTGTGAGTCTTTCGTAGGTCCTGTCGTGGTTCCCAAGAGCTGTCGGTGTTAGGCTCTAGCGTTTCTACAGGTGGGTACTTCGATCCAGAGTCGGTTCAGTGGACTACGGTAATACCTTTCTATCCCTTCTCTTGCATTTTAGTTATTAGTTCACTTGACTCCCGTTGACTCTACTTATGTGTGCTTGGATAGTAGAGTAGTTGTGGTTTGCATGATTATTGAGACGACCTTGTTGGTCGGTGGTGATCGCCTGTCGTTCCGAGCGATCCTAGTACTTTGGTTTACCGGTTGCTTCACGGCTCGTTGACGTTCTGTGAATTGAGCATTCGCATCGATCGTCACAGCTCCCCTAGCACTTCACGTTTGCCAACGGTCTGATCCACCGTCCAGGGCATCTTTTCCGAAAAAGGGTCATGTAGACGACCCGTGAGCCTCGACGCCGCGTGCGTCTTGCAGGTGTTGTGCCAGCGCTGAGCAGAGTGTGACATTATCAGGGATACGTCCCGGTGGCTATGATTGGGTACACTTTGTGGTTATCTCCATTGATGCATATACTATTTACTTACAGTAGCATAGTTGTTCAGTTGTATGTCAGCCTCATACTTACTTGTGCTACTGTTTACCTTATCTATCTTTTTGTTGACCCTCGTGCCGGTGTGTACACCTCGCCTTCGTCGGCTTGCGGTACCCACTAGGAGGGGAGACATGTTTACATGTTCTCACCCCCCGCCCTCGTTGTTGTTTTCAGGTGAGCACGGTGGTGAGAGTCAGGACGCAGCGAGGCACGCCTAGTTAGTGGTACTAGAGGTCCCGACCTGTGAGGCTTCCCTCTCCAGATTTGGTTATCACCCTTATCCTTTATCAGTTTGTTATGGATGTGGTTCAGTTACACTGTGGTTGTTCTGTCTTTCATGCTTAGATATTGTGGATTTGGTTTAGCATTCATGTGTGGATTGCATGCTTAGATCTTGTGGATTTGGTTTAGTATTCATATATGGATTGCATGTTTAGACTTTTAGGATGTCGATGCTTTTAGATATTTCATTATGGCTTTATATTGCATATCTTAGATTTCTACCCCTCGTGGTAGTGTTTTCAAATAAAGGTGTCTGTGTGGGAAACAGTTTTCAAATGGATTTCTGATCGATCGACTTTTGGGATTTCAAAAGAGAGTTCTCGTGTGGAGAACGGTTTTCAAATGATTCTTGAATGTTTGAGATTAGGGTTTCTAAATAAAATTTCGGGGTAAGGAGCAGTTTTCTATAATGATCTGTTGTTTGTGCATCGCATCATCCTTCGCCTAAGGACTTGTATAGATTCATACAGGTTTAAAGACTGTTAGCTGTATGAATCCTATTGTGTTGTTGTTATATGTGTGATGAATGAATGGTGGTTGTGATTCTGTTTGTATGTTGTGTACGTCGTGCAAATACAGGGGAGGCTCTTTCCGTGTGTACAGTGGATCCTGTATTTGTGGCGGGTCTGTACGTGGCACGGGCTAGGCTAGGCTTTCAAAAAAAAAAAAATTGGCACGTATTTCCGCTTCCAAAACTAGCCCGGGGCGTGACAGATTGAGATGGTATCAGAGCGTAAAGGGTACAAACACTCATTCATTCATAAACTTGTAACTGAACCATTGGTTAGGCTGACCCATAGGAAGACCTAAGATGTATAGGTGCGCGAGTTCGAGGGGTTTGTTTTCGGCTTGTGTTTTGTGGGTGTTGCCGACCCCTTTCTCTTGCGCAGGTTTCTGTGTTTTGCAGATGGCTTGTGGTCGTGGTAGACCTCCCCGTCCGGGTCGTGGTGTAGGCGTGTGCCTGCGGAGCCGTCTGCTGGTGTTCGGACTCGGGCTATTATGGCTGGTTCGAGCAAAGAGCCGGCAGGAGGCGAGCAGCCTGCTGTCGACCGTACCCTGTGTGCTGGAGGCCGAGGCGAGGGGTCAGCTGACGACCCTCTCCGGCATGTTACGGCATGTTCCGGCGGTTTTTGCAGCAGCAGGCTACGGCGACTGCCGCTCCAGCCTCTCCTCCTCCTCCTTCGCCGAGTGCCCCGATGACTGCAGACCCTCATGTGGCACCCACGCCGTTGTGGCCACGACCGCGACGACGACAGCGACTACGTCGGCTGTTTTGCGTGTGGACGCCGACCCCGTGATTGGGGGTGGTGGCCACATCTGAGCGCGATTGGCTGATTTCCTGAGGTTCGATCCGCCCTTGTTCGTAGACTCGTGCTTCTTCTAGAAGTGGTGGTGGAGTACCAGACAGATACCAAGTGGCAGGGTGTTTTCCCCTTGCGTAACCACTCGTTGGCAGGTGGTGGCCCTATCGGGCTAGGTGACGTCACTTGGTAGATCTGTGTTGTCGTTTGGGCTGTTCTTGCCTTGACCCTACTTTCCGTGTAGAGCACGAGGGCCACTGCGAGCGTCTCTACGGAGACGGTGCTTTGAGCGGTTTCGACCGCAACTTTAGTGTTACCTTCTTTGTTTTGTTGGGTAGGGCGGTGAAGCCTACCCCTCTGACGTCTTGCTGGTGGAATCGTCAGTGTTGGTCTTTCGACCTTTAGCTAGTTCTTGCGTCAAACTGACGTGTACTAGACTGAGTGGACACTGTTTGGTGTCGGGTTTTTGTTGGTGCCTACATGGTTTGCGGCTATCCTAACGCCTAAATTAGTGTGTCTTGGGATTTTTGGTGGTATTTGTAGGTTTTCGTGTTGTCGCGAGATCTTCCAGGTTGTTGTTGGAGGTCTCACCGCGTTTGACGTTGGTTAGTCGACGCTGGAATTGTTTTTCCTTCGCTTTGGTTCATGTGGTTGGCGACCCTACGTCCCGTGTAGTCGTCGGTTTGTTGTTGGAAGCCGAAGACTCCTAGGGAGTTGGCTCAGGGCAAACCTTGTTTTGTGGGTCGGTTTGCTTTTTTCCGTTAATTCGGTGATTCTTCCGTGATTTTGGTCCAGCTTTTGAGTTGGTTGACCTGGTACCTTTGTGGTGTTGCCAACTTGTTGTCGGCATTTGATCTGCGGATATTTCATTTTTCTTTTGATAAGTACGTTGGCTGCAGACAACGTAGTGTCAAAAGTTAGGACGGAATACCCTATCCCTTTTGAGACTTTCAGGATTGGGTCGGTGCTTTCTCTTGCCAGACAATCTCTACGTCGTCTTGTGGGAAAGCTATGTGGTGGTCATCCCTGATCACGTAGTGAGCCTTGAGCTAATCCTTGGGTGGTTTTGCGCAGTTGATTTGCCATCACTGCGGATGTTTTGACTCCGGTTGAGTCTGGTTGCCTTTTAGCTCGGTAGCTGCGCCTTCACAACTAAAAGGTTTGTTTTGTGAGGTGATCTCGGTTTTTGCCAGGAGTTTTGGTGCTTTGGTGATCGGATGTCGGGAGCCTGGTTGTTGGCTCCGAGGTCTCTGCGCATGTGTTTGCGTACAAGGCTTTCGTCGCGACTTTCATGCGGTCTTGGTTTGATTGTGAGTTCGAGCTCGACGAGATGACATTGATGATTTAGTACCCTCTACCGCGGATGTACGATCTCTTCGACCGGCTTTAGGAAGCCTCGGTATTCTCGAAGATTGTGTTGCAGCCAGGTTATCTTTAGCTGAAGATCAAGGCCGAGGACATTGCAAAGACGGCCTTCCGGACTCGTTGCGGGCATTACGAGGTCACGGTTATGCCGTTCGGTTTGACGAACGCCCCGGCAGCTTTTATGGATTTGATGATCTGGGTTTTTCGGCAGTATTTGGATCAATTTGTCGTGGTCTTCTTTGACGACATACTGATCTATTCGAGAAGTTTCCTTCTTGGGTCACGTCGTGACGCAGTCTGGTATTGCGATGGACCCAAGGAAGGTGGACTCTGTGGTGGATTGGCCTGTTCTGACTTCTGTGGCGAAGATTAGGAGCTTCCTCGGCTTGGCGAGTTATTACCGGCGATTGGTTGAGGGTTTCTCAAAGATCGCCGCCCCTTTGAGCAAGCTGACGAGGAAGGGCGTGAAGTTTTTGTGGACTTCCGCTTGTCAGATGAGCTTCCAGGAGCTGAAGGACTGTTTGACTCGTGCCCCTAGCTTAGCATTGCCGCAGCCTGGTGAGGATTTTGTGGTCTACTACGATGTGTCTCGGATTGGATTGGGTTGCGTGCTCATGCAGCAGGAGAAGGTCATCGCGTATGCTTCGCGCCAGTTGATGGACTACGAGAAGAACTATCCGATGCACGATCTCGAGCTAGCAGCAGTGGTGTTCGCTCTCAAGCTTTGGAGACACTACCTGTACGGAGCGCATTGTGAGATGTTCACGGATCATCAGAGTCTGAAGTACCTCTTCACCCAAAAGGAGCTGAACCTCAGACAGAGACGGTGGCTTGAGCTCTTGAAGGATTACGACATCTCCATCCAGTACCATCCGGGCAAGGCGAACGTTGTGGCGGACGCCTTGAGCCGGAAGCAGCCTTCGGCGGAGCTGTCTCTCATGATCACCGACCAGGAGCGATTGGTGGAGGAGTTTCGTCGACTAGAGTTGGAGATTTTACCTTCTGGAGCTACCGCGCAGTTGTTGACTTTGGTGGTGCAGCCCACCTTGTCTGATCGGATTTTCGGTGGGCAGCTGATGGATCCGCACTTGTAGAGAGTGCGAGCAGAGGCCGAGCAGGGCAGAGATGGTGACTTCACGTTACTTGCTGATGGTTCCCTTTGCTTTCGAGGACGGAGGTGTGTGCCCAGTGATCGGGATTTGAGGCGAGAGATTTTGACTGAGGCACACCGATCGCCATACATCGTTCATCCTGGTGGGACGAAGATGTACCGCGACCTGAAGCAGAGTTTCTGGTGGCCTGGCATGACGATGGATGTAGCTCAGCATGTGGCACAGTGACTGGTTTGTCAGCAGGTGAAGGCTGAGCATTAGCGACCAGCAGGAAAGCTTCAACCGTTGCCTGTACCTGTAGGGAAGTGGGAGCAGATCACCATGGAGTTCGTCATCGGGTTGCCTCGTTCTCAGCGAGGTCATGTTACGATCTGGGTTTTTGTGGACCGATTGACGAAAGCAGCTCACTTCCTACCGGTACACACGACTTGGTCTCGGGATCGACTAGCGCAGCTCTACTTGGATGAGATCGTCAGGCTGCATAGAGTGCCAGTGTCAATCGTCTCTGATCGGGATTCTCGCTTCGTATCCCAGTTCTGGAGGAGCTTGCAGCAGGCACTGGGAATGAAGCTCTACTTCAGCTCATTTTACCACCCTCAGAGTGATGGGCAGTCGGAGCGAGTCTTTCAGACTCTCGAGGATATGCTCCGGGCATGCATTTTGGTTTTTGGTGAGGGTTGGTTCAAGTACCTGTCCCTGGGGAGTTCGCCTACAGCAACAGCTTCCAGGCGAGCTTTGGGATGGCACCGTGCGAGGCCTTGTATGGACGTCGTTGTCGATCACTGATCTGTCGGGATAACGTGGGTGAGCGTCGTGTGATCGGGCCTGACCTGTTGGAGGACGCAGAGGCAAGGATTCGCAGTGCGAGGCAGCGGCTGCTGACTGCGCAGAGCCGGCAGAAAAGCTACGCGGACCAACGACGACGTGACCTAGTGTTTCAGGTCGGTGAGCATGTGCTGCTCAGGGTGTCGCCGTCTCGAGGGATCAAGCGGTTCGGATTGCGGAGCAAGCTTAGTTCGCGTTTCGTGGGAACCGTTCGTGATCCTTGAGCGTGTGGGTCCAGTGGCTTATCGGTTAGCTCTTTCTCCTAGTCTTGCTCGGGTGCACAATGTCTTCCATGTGTCCACGCTTCGGAAGTACATCCCCGACCCTTCTCACGTGATCAGCCCGACGACGGTTCAGCTGAGGGAGGACCTCAGCTACGACGAGGTGCCTGTGAGGATTTTTGGCCCGCGAGGTGAAGCAGTTGAGGAACCGGAGCTTTCCGTATGTGAAGGTTCAGTGGACGAATCACGAGGAGCGTGAGGCTACGTGGGGAGCTGGAGTCTGCTTTGCGAAAGTGGTTTCTGCAGTTGTTCGCGGATGGTGTGTGTGTGTAAGTTTCAAGGACGAAACTTCTTGTTTGGTGGGAGTGATGTGAGAATTCGAATTTTTAAATTTTTGTGAAATTTGAATTCCGTGTTCCTCTCCCCTTTTGCTGTGTATTTGATCCGTATTTGTTATATATACATGTGTAGGTATATATATATATATGTATATATATTGTATTTATAGTGTATTTTTTAGATTTTTATTGTCCTATGTTTTGGTTGCGGAGAGAGAACGGCTTAACGGCGCAATTCGGAATCCGTTTCTGACAATCCAAAATAATAGATTCGATGTCTCGGCAGTTCTAAACGCGATGGCGTGATCCGTTTTGACATGCGACTGACGGATTGAGAGATATTACGAGTTCTTCGCTGAGGGGTCGTAGTGTATATTTTACTGTTCGCGATCTGGAACCCTGTTTCACGCACCGTTTTGCGTGAGATTGTTTGTGGAGGGGTGTCTGTGCAATTTGTGCTTGCTGTGAGGGACTCGGGGCTAATTTGTTTTGTTTCGAGGGCTTAATTGCATTTTGTGCTTTGGGTTTATGTGTTGTGTGTGTGTGAGTGGAGAGAGAGAGAGAGAGTTATTGTTCTTCTCTCCTCCCTCAGCTCCCAGCACTGAGCCACCCACCTCCTCAGCACCCTTGCCCTCTCCCCGAGCGCCGCCGGCCGCCGCCGACCACCCTTGGCCGGCATAAACCCCGGCCAACCTTCCCCTCTCCCTTTTCTTTTTCTTCTTCTTCTTCTTCGCCT